>CM067288.1:22500-25000 GCA_033220335.2 Troides aeacus | reverse complement strand
AGGTTAGGTTAGGTTAGGTTAGGTTAGGTTAGGTTAGGTTAGGTTAGGTTAGGTTAGGTTAGGTTAGGTTAGGTTAGGTTAGGTTAGGTTAGGTTAGGTTAGGTTAGGTTAGGTTAGGTTAGGTTAGGTTAGGTTAGGTTAGGTTAGGTTAGGTTAGGTTAGGTTAGGTTAGGTTAGGTTAGGTTAGGTTAGGTTAGGTTAGGTTAGGTTAGGTTAGGTTAGGTTAGGTTAGGTTAGGTTAGGTTAGGTTAGGTTAGGTTAGGTTAGGTTAGGTTAGGTTAGGTTAGGTTAGGTTAGGTTAGGTTAGGTTAGGTTAGGTTAGGTTAGGTTAGGTTAGGTTAGGTTAGGTTAGGTTAGGTTAGGTTAGGTTAGGTTAGGTTAGGTTAGGTTAGGTTAGGTTAGGTTAGGTTAGGTTAGGTTAGGTTAGGTTAGGTTAGGTTAGGTTAGGTTAGGTTAGGTTAGGTTAGGTTAGGTTAGGTTAGGTTAGGTTAGGTTAGGTTAGGTTAGGTTAGGTTAGGTTAGGTTAGGTTAGGTTAGGTTAGGTTAGGTTAGGTTAGGTTAGGTTAGGTTAGGTTAGGTTAGGTTAGGTTAGGTTAGGTTAGGTTAGGTTAGGTTAGGTTAGGTTAGGTTAGGTTAGGTTAGGTTAGGTTAGGTTAGGTTAGGTTAGGTTAGGTTAGGTTAGGTTAGGTTAGGTTAGGTTAGGTTAGGTTAGGTTAGGTTAGGTTAGGTTAGGTTAGGTTAGGTTAGGTTAGGTTAGGTTAGGTTAGGTTAGGTTAGGTTAGGTTAGGTTAGGTTAGGTTAGGTTAGGTTAGGTTAGGTTAGGTTAGGTTAGGTTAGGTTAGGTTAGGTTAGGTTAGGTTAGGTTAGGTTAGGTTAGGTTAGGTTAGGTTAGGTTAGGTTAGGTTAGGTTAGGTTAGGTTAGGTTAGGTTAGGTTAGGTTAGGTTAGGTTAGGTTAGGTTAGGTTAGGTTAGGTTAGGTTAGGTTAGGTTAGGTTAGGTTAGGTTAGGTTAGGTTAGGTTAGGTTAGGTTAGGTTAGGTTAGGTTAGGTTAGGTTAGGTTAGGTTAGGTTAGGTTAGGTTAGGTTAGGTTAGGTTAGGTTAGGTTAGGTTAGGTTAGGTTAGGTTAGGTTAGGTTAGGTTAGGTTAGGTTAGGTTAGGTTAGGTTAGGTTAGGTTAGGTTAGGTTAGGTTAGGTTAGGTTAGGTTAGGTTAGGTTAGGTTAGGTTAGGTTAGGTTAGGTTAGGTTAGGTTAGGTTAGGTTAGGTTAGGTTAGGTTAGGTTAGGTTAGGTTAGGTTAGGTTAGGTTAGGTTAGGTTAGGTTAGGTTAGGTTAGGTTAGGTTAGGTTAGGTTAGGTTAGGTTAGGTTAGGTTAGGTTAGGTTAGGTTAGGTTAGGTTAGGTTAGGTTAGGTTAGGTTAGGTTAGGTTAGGTTAGGTTAGGTTAGGTTAGGTTAGGTTAGGTTAGGTTAGGTTAGGTTAGGTTAGGTTAGGTTAGGTTAGGTTAGGTTAGGTTAGGTTAGGTTAGGTTAGGTTAGGTTAGGTTAGGTTAGGTTAGGTTAGGTTAGGTTAGGTTAGGTTAGGTTAGGTTAGGTTAGGTTAGGTTAGGTTAGGTTAGGTTAGGTTAGGTTAGGTTAGGTTAGGTTAGGTTAGGTTAGGTTAGGTTAGGTTAGGTTAGGTTAGGTTAGGTTAGGTTAGGTTAGGTTAGGTTAGGTTAGGTTAGGTTAGGTTAGGTTAGGTTAGGTTAGGTTAGGTTAGGTTAGGTTAGGTTAGGTTAGGTTAGGTTAGGTTAGGTTAGGTTAGGTTAGGTTAGGTTAGGTTAGGTTAGGTTAGGTTAGGTTAGGTTAGGTTAGGTTAGGTTAGGTTAGGTTAGGTTAGGTTAGGTTAGGTTAGGTTAGGTTAGGTTAGGTTAGGTTAGGTTAGGTTAGGTTAGGTTAGGTTAGGTTAGGTTAGGTTAGGTTAGGTTAGGTTAGGTTAGGTTAGGTTAGGTTAGGTTAGGTTAGGTTAGGTTAGGTTAGGTTAGGTTAGGTTAGGTTAGGTTAGGTTAGGTTAGGTTAGGTTAGGTTAGGTTAGGTTAGGTTAGGTTAGGTTAGGTTAGGTTAGGTTAGGTTAGGTTAGGTTAGGTTAGGTTAGGTTAGGTTAGGTTAGGTTAGGTTAGGTTAGGTTAGGTTAGGTTAGGTTAGGTTAGGTTAGGTTAGGTTAGGTTAGGTTAGGTTAGGTTAGGTTAGGTTAGGTTAGGTTAGGTTAGGTTAGGTTAGGTTAGGTTAGGTTAGGTTAGGTTAGGTTAGGTTAGGTTAGGTTAGGTTAGGTTAGGTTAGGTTAGGTTAGGTTAGGTTAGGTTAGGTTAGGTTAGGTTAGGTTAGGTTAGGTTAGGTTAGGTTAGGTTAGGTTAGGTTAGGTTAGGTTAGGTTAGGTTAGGTTAGGTTAGGTTAGGTTAGGTTAGGTTAGGTTAGGTTAGGTTAGGTTAGGTTAGGTTAGGTTAGGTTAGGTTAGGTTAGGTTAGGTT
>CM067288.1:0-17500 GCA_033220335.2 Troides aeacus | reverse complement strand
TTTGTGTGGTGCAAACCTCAACTTGTTTCGGACCCCCCAATCGTGAATATCGGCGAGCACCGCATTTGCCTTCCTCGTGATGTCCCCGGTCTCTTGCCCGGAGAAGATCAGCACGACGTCGTCTGCGAACGCCTGGCAGTGTGTTCCGCTCTTGACCACCATCTCCAGGAGTGGATTTAGGAGGAGGGTCCAGAATGTTGGGCCGCCCACGGATCCTTGCACGCACCCCTTGGTGGTATCTCTGGCACACTCCGCCCCCGCGTACCTGACGGACACCTTGCGTTCGCTAAAATAGCTATCGACAAGGCGCCGCAGGTCGACGGGGCAGCGAGTCTCGGCCAGTCTGCACCGTATAGCAGGCCACCAGGCGTTGTCGAAGGCTCCCTCTATGTCCAATGATACCAGCACAACGATCTCCTTCTCCTTCAAGCGAGAGCGTATGTGCTGGATCAGGTCATACAGGGAGCCTTCGGTACACCTTTGCGGCATGAAGCCGTATTGGTGGCTACTGATATACGGTGCAGTGTACCACCGTATCCTCCGGACCATCATCTTTTCTAGGACCTTGCCCATGACGGGCAAGAGTCCGATGGGCCGGTAGGATTTCGGGTGCGTGTAGTCATCCTTACCGGGCTTCCGCAACACCACAACCGCTGCCTCCTTCCATCTCGTGGGGAAGTGGGCAAGAGCGAGACACCGGTTGGAGAGCGCGAGAAACAGTTCGGCATCCACGGCAACGGCCGCCCGGCAGATGTCGGCGGTGAATCCGTCGAAGCCAGGTGCCTTTTTCGCGTTGAAGGTTGACACGGACCATCGGAGCTCCTCCATCGTGAAGGGGGGTTCACATGGATCACCATGTCCCCCCTCGTTGACTTCATCGGACTGGGCTCTTACAGTACAGTGGTCCGCATTGTCCTCCCCGGGGTCATCCCCCGGGAAGAAAACCTCCGCAAGCAACCTGGCCGATCCCGCTGCGTCCAGCACCTTCCCTCCCTGGACGAGGGGGACGTCTTCACGCCTTATCTCCGTGCGACGCATCACGCGATAGATGCCGTCCCACATGGTCTCGCGCTCCTGCCTCTCGCAGAACCGCTTCCAACTTGAGGTCTGAGCACGCCTCACCTCGAGGCGGTAAGCTTCCTTCGCGTCGGCGTACTCGCGCAGGACCATCTCCTTACGGGCCGGCCGCGCGTTCGGGATCCGCCTCTTCTTCCTCAAGACGTCCGCCTTGAGGAGAGAGAGCTGTTCGGACCACCAGGGCAACTCTGTCCTCTTCCTCCCGGAGGCCTTCGGCAGGACCGAATCGCAGGCGTCCCCCACGGTTTCCAGGTACCTTCCGACGATGCCGTCTAACGCCCCCTTATCGGTGACCTCGGTCACCTCGGCTGGCGTCAGACAGCGGTCCGAGAGCAGCTGGGCGAAAGTTCCTTTGAACTCGTCCCAGTCTGCTCTGTAGGTACTGTACTTCCGTGTGGTTCGCCTGATGTCCGTACCGACGGACCTCACGAGATTCAACTCGAACAGGATCGCCCTGTGGTCCGACGAGGATAACCCGTCCGCGACTCGCCAGCCCTCCACTCGATCGAGCAGAGTGGTCGAGCAAGCAGTGACGTCGACGCAACTGGAATATCGCTTTCCGCCCCGATAGGTGTCGAACGTGGGCTCAGACCCCCGGTTCATCACGTGCAGCTCCAATGTGTCGAGTGCGGCTGCAACATCATTTCCCCTCTGGTCTCCGGACTGGCTGCCCCACCAGGTGTTGTGGGCGTTGACATCACCGCCCAGTATCACGTTGGCAGTCCCCAACCTTCCCACGACCGAGCCGATCCGGTCCAGGTATGGTCCGACGGGCTTATTTGGCTCCAGGTAGACGGACACCACCCCTATCTCCCAGGCCCCGGTTCTCAGTCTGGCAACGGTAATGTTTCCAGACGTGAGGTCGGGATACTGAGTGATATCGATGGTGTCGTCGAACAGCACAATGGCGGCTTTGACGACTTCCTCGTCGCCTCGGCTCACGCATTGTACTATCCTTGTCCCTGGGTAGTGCCGCATCTCGCCAATCGCGCCGATATACGGCTCCTGGACCATCGCGAACGCCCACCCTCTCTTCGGCGCTTCGCATATCAGCTCGGCTGTGGCAAGCTCGGACCTTTGCAGGTTTAACTGCACAGCGTGATACCGGCGTAGCCCAGTCCGGATATTGCGGTCGGCCCCCGGGACGCCGTTAGCAATATGCCACCGACGCCCGAGCTATGGCGTCCCACCGTCTCCGGACCGGGCATTCTTCGTCGAACGCCCCGTGGTCCCACCGGTCCGCCTTTGCTTTCCGGCAGTTCCGGCAGGCGGGAGGTTTCCCGGCTTGCCATTCCGGGCACTCGCCTCTTAGGTGCGGTCCACTGCAGTGGGTGCACCGATCCTCACGCTCGGTGCACAACCGCTTGCTGTGGCCGTATCCCAAGCAGCGAGTGCACTGCACCAGGGGGGATTGGTCCTGCACCCGGACCCGTTGGAGATCCACGTGGATCATGCCCGCGTCGATGAGGCGGCCCCAGAGCTTTGGAGACACCCGCAAGACCACATGGGTGGTATGCGCGTTCCGCGCCCTCCGCCTGAAGCGTACCTCGGCCCGCCGGTCCCGCTCCGGGATGTCACCCAGCAGATGAGCGTTCTGGGTTTTCAGTGCTTTGATGATGTCCTCATCTTTGTTATATGACATCACATCCCGCAGCACGACCAGCGGGTCTCGGCTCTGCACCTCCTCCAGCTTCAGGCCCTTGCCCGCCTTTGCCAGACGCTCGCGCACCCTCGCCAGCTCGCTCTCTGTGCCACATCCTAATATTACTCTCCCATCCCTTACCTTCCTTATTTTGTTGATCCGGAGGCCCTCCTCCTTCGCATTGAGGGCCTCACGGATCCTTCCTACCACCTGCTCCCCTGTCGCGGCCACCTCCGACGAAACCGCCACCGAGTGCACCACCTCGCTCCCCGGTGGGGGTCTTTTTGCCGGGGCGGCCGCTGCTGCCGCTGCCGCCGCGTACGTGCCCCGCTGCCGGGCGCCCTCCTCCTCCCATGCTTTGAGCGACTCCTTGAGCCTCCCAATCTCTTGGCTACTGCTCTCAAGGAGCCGCCCATGGTCCTCCAACCTCTTGAGGAGGAGGTCTGCTGTCCCCCGATCCAGCGAGGGGGAGGCGGGGTCCACCTGTCGTCCCTCTGTCTCCCGCCCCTCCTCCGCCTTCTTCGGGGGTTCCAGGACAGGGGACTTAACTCGTCTCCTGTCCGCCACGGCCTCCTTCACCAGCTCATATAATCTGTCAATTGCTGCGGTCACCCCTATCTTTATTTCTGATTTTAGGTTGCGCGAGCCCGCCAAGTGTAGCTTGGCTTTTGTCAGGCAGGCCCGCGCTTCCACTACGCGGTCGACGGGCGCCGATTTCCCCTCCTTTGAGGGGCCCGCGGCGCCCGCCCCCGCCGGTGACCGCTCTTGTACCGGTCTCGGTCCCTTATCATTTGGGGCACGTACCTTTGGCTTAGTTGCGGGGGCGGCTGCTCGGGGAGAGGTCTTCCTCCTTCCCTCGACCTTCTCCCACTCCCCTACACTCCTACGGACGCTGCCCCCTCTAGGGGCGTCCGCTATGGGCGACGCACTCCTCCGCATTGTGTCTCCTGCCTCACTAGGCAGGGTCACGTCGCCCGCGTCCGACTTCCTCGGGGGAGTGCGGATCATGTCGAGGGGGAGGGACGCAGGGGAACTCGTCACTTATCTAAAATCTTAATCCTAGTGCAATAGGGCAATAATCAATTTTAAAACTTATATACTAAGGCAATAGGGCCAATGTCAATATTTAAAACTTAAAACTAATTGCAATAGCAACAATATACTTAAACCTAGTGCAAAAGGGCTTAACCTAATATCGTGGGTCAAAAAACCCACGATCTTACAAATATACTTAAATACTAAACTCCTACTCTGACTCCGCGGCAATAGTGCAACAATACACCTTGCTATTTATTTTTGCCAGGGGAGTAGGTATTTGTCTACTTACTAAAACTTAACTAACTTAAAATTAATCTTTGGTTACTTACTATTTTATACCTAACTCCCCCAGCTGTCCCACTATTGCCCCGGAGTCAGAGTCTGAGCGTCGTCGACCTGACGCGCGGTCGGTTTTTACGGATACCGTCGTTTTCGGACAGAAAAGACGGTTCCGCTTTTTAGTCTATTTTTGCTATTTCTGAGACCCCCGGAACAGATCTCGGTCCCGGAGGGGCAGTTTAAATCTGTGGGTTACCCCCTGCACAACACTGGTCAGCCCTCTGGGCTTTTTATAAAAAATTTCCCCCCCCTGCAATTTTACGTTTTTGAATTTTTTGTTGATTATTTACCAAAATTTCTATGCCAAATGATTATCCCCGTCTTATACTTTATAGTTCCAGTGCTGCGCAGTTAATTAGGGCCCACCTGCGTCCCCCGGGACCTCCGGGGGTGTCAGAACTTTTCGTTCCAAATCCGTCGAGCTCCCTCCGCCTGTCGCCGGCCTCCTTAGGAACCAGGTCCGCTGGCTCCGCTGGTTACTCCGGTGTGTGTTCTGGTTACGTTTACACCAAGGCGTGGTGGTTGATCGCCTTGGTTGACGAGAAAATCGTTTGTTTGTTTGCGGGGTACTTTTAAAACATTTGTTGACAGGGAAACTTGTTTTTCCCCTATCTCCGTACCCCCTGGCCCGATTCTCTCGTGCGAGGTGTCGTTTTTGTCCTCTTGTATTCACCTACGGACCGGTGGCACTAAATCCGACAACACTTTATTGGAACACTCACTTCCGGGGGAGATGGTTAATTTCCGTCAGGAGATCCAGGAGAGTGGACAGAAAATTCTGAGTCTTCGTCCACTGACTCTAGACAGGATTAGGAACCGAACTGCACTTAAAAAAGTTTGTGTCACCGATCGCTTTTTCGCAGCGTTCGGCAATGAAGTTTAACGCGGCGGTTTTTTACCGTTTCCGGCTTAACCGCTCAGCCGATTTTCGCGATTTTTACGCGGTTGCACTCGCGAGATCAGCGCGCTTATTTTGATATGCTGAACTAGGTATTTTCAGCACTTTGTCACTTGTATCGAATTTTTGAGCGCGGAGCAAAACGATTTCGCTGCGTATGCGTCAGGGCCTCGAGCGACACTGGGTTAGGTTAGGTTAGGTTAGGTTAGGTTAGGTTAGGTTAGGTTAGGTTAGGTTAGGTTAGGTTAGGTTAGGTTAGGTTAGGTTAGGTTAGGTTAGGTTAGGTTAGGTTAGGTTAGGTTAGGTTAGGTTAGGTTAGGTTAGGTTAGGTTAGGTTAGGTTAGGTTAGGTTAGGTTAGGTTAGGTTAGGTTAGGTTAGGTTAGGTTAGGTTAGGTTAGGTTAGGTTAGGTTAGGTTAGGTTAGGTTAGGTTAGGTTAGGTTAGGTTAGGTTAGGTTAGGTTAGGTTAGGTTAGGTTAGGTTAGGTTAGGTTAGGTTAGGTTAGGTTAGGTTAGGTTAGGTTAGGTTAGGTTAGGTTAGGTTAGGTTAGGTTAGGTTAGGTTAGGTTAGGTTAGGTTAGGTTAGGTTAGGTTAGGTTAGGTTAGGTTAGGTTAGGTTAGGTTAGGTTAGGTTAGGTTAGGTTAGGTTAGGTTAGGTTAGGTTAGGTTAGGTTAGGTTAGGTTAGGTTAGGTTAGGTTAGGTTAGGTTAGGTTAGGTTAGGTTAGGTTAGGTTAGGTTAGGTTAGGTTAGGTTAGGTTAGGTTAGGTTAGGTTAGGTTAGGTTAGGTTAGGTTAGGTTAGGTTAGGTTAGGTTAGGTTAGGTTAGGTTAGGTTAGGTTAGGTTAGGTTAGGTTAGGTTAGGTTAGGTTAGGTTAGGTTAGGTTAGGTTAGGTTAGGTTAGGTTAGGTTAGGTTAGGTTAGGTTAGGTTAGGTTAGGTTAGGTTAGGTTAGGTTAGGTTAGGTTAGGTTAGGTTAGGTTAGGTTAGGTTAGGTTAGGTTAGGTTAGGTTAGGTTAGGTTAGGTTAGGTTAGGTTAGGTTAGGTTAGGTTAGGTTAGGTTAGGTTAGGTTAGGTTAGGTTAGGTTAGGTTAGGTTAGGTTAGGTTAGGTTAGGTTAGGTTAGGTTAGGTTAGGTTAGGTTAGGTTAGGTTAGGTTAGGTTAGGTTAGGTTAGGTTAGGTTAGGTTAGGTTAGGTTAGGTTAGGTTAGGTTAGGTTAGGTTAGGTTAGGTTAGGTTAGGTTAGGTTAGGTTAGGTTAGGTTAGGTTAGGTTAGGTTAGGTTAGGTTAGGTTAGGTTAGGTTAGGTTAGGTTAGGTTAGGTTAGGTTAGGTTAGGTTAGGTTAGGTTAGGTTAGGTTAGGTTAGGTTAGGTTAGGTTAGGTTAGGTTAGGTTAGGTTAGGTTAGGTTAGGTTAGGTTAGGTTAGGTTAGGTTAGGTTAGGTTAGGTTAGGTTAGGTTAGGTTAGGTTAGGTTAGGTTAGGTTAGGTTAGGTTAGGTTAGGTTAGGTTAGGTTAGGTTAGGTTAGGTTAGGTTAGGTTAGGTTAGGTTAGGTTAGGTTAGGTTAGGTTAGGTTAGGTTAGGTTAGGTTAGGTTAGGTTAGGTTAGGTTAGGTTAGGTTAGGTTAGGTTAGGTTAGGTTAGGTTAGGTTAGGTTAGGTTAGGTTAGGTTAGGTTAGGTTAGGTTAGGTTAGGTTAGGTTAGGTTAGGTTAGGTTAGGTTAGGTTAGGTTAGGTTAGGTTAGGTTAGGTTAGGTTAGGTTAGGTTAGGTTAGGTTAGGTTAGGTTAGGTTAGGTTAGGTTAGGTTAGGTTAGGTTAGGTTAGGTTAGGTTAGGTTAGGTTAGGTTAGGTTAGGTTAGGTTAGGTTAGGTTAGGTTAGGTTAGGTTAGGTTAGGTTAGGTTAGGTTAGGTTAGGTTAGGTTAGGTTAGGTTAGGTTAGGTTAGGTTAGGTTAGGTTAGGTTAGGTTAGGTTAGGTTAGGTTAGGTTAGGTTAGGTTAGGTTAGGTTAGGTTAGGTTAGGTTAGGTTAGGTTAGGTTAGGTTAGGTTAGGTTAGGTTAGGTTAGGTTAGGTTAGGTTAGGTTAGGTTAGGTTAGGTTAGGTTAGGTTAGGTTAGGTTAGGTTAGGTTAGGTTAGGTTAGGTTAGGTTAGGTTAGGTTAGGTTAGGTTAGGTTAGGTTAGGTTAGGTTAGGTTAGGTTAGGTTAGGTTAGGTTAGGTTAGGTTAGGTTAGGTTAGGTTAGGTTAGGTTAGGTTAGGTTAGGTTAGGTTAGGTTAGGTTAGGTTAGGTTAGGTTAGGTTAGGTTAGGTTAGGTTAGGTTAGGTTAGGTTAGGTTAGGTTAGGTTAGGTTAGGTTAGGTTAGGTTAGGTTAGGTTAGGTTAGGTTAGGTTAGGTTAGGTTAGGTTAGGTTAGGTTAGGTTAGGTTAGGTTAGGTTAGGTTAGGTTAGGTTAGGTTAGGTTAGGTTAGGTTAGGTTAGGTTAGGTTAGGTTAGGTTAGGTTAGGTTAGGTTAGGTTAGGTTAGGTTAGGTTAGGTTAGGTTAGGTTAGGTTAGGTTAGGTTAGGTTAGGTTAGGTTAGGTTAGGTTAGGTTAGGTTAGGTTAGGTTAGGTTAGGTTAGGTTAGGTTAGGTTAGGTTAGGTTAGGTTAGGTTAGGTTAGGTTAGGTTAGGTTAGGTTAGGTTAGGTTAGGTTAGGTTAGGTTAGGTTAGGTTAGGTTAGGTTAGGTTAGGTTAGGTTAGGTTAGGTTAGGTTAGGTTAGGTTAGGTTAGGTTAGGTTAGGTTAGGTTAGGTTAGGTTAGGTTAGGTTAGGTTAGGTTAGGTTAGGTTAGGTTAGGTTAGGTTAGGTTAGGTTAGGTTAGGTTAGGTTAGGTTAGGTTAGGTTAGGTTAGGTTAGGTTAGGTTAGGTTAGGTTAGGTTAGGTTAGGTTAGGTTAGGTTAGGTTAGGTTAGGTTAGGTTAGGTTAGGTTAGGTTAGGTTAGGTTAGGTTAGGTTAGGTTAGGTTAGGTTAGGTTAGGTTAGGTTAGGTTAGGTTAGGTTAGGTTAGGTTAGGTTAGGTTAGGTTAGGTTAGGTTAGGTTAGGTTAGGTTAGGTTAGGTTAGGTTAGGTTAGGTTAGGTTAGGTTAGGTTAGGTTAGGTTAGGTTAGGTTAGGTTAGGTTAGGTTAGGTTAGGTTAGGTTAGGTTAGGTTAGGTTAGGTTAGGTTAGGTTAGGTTAGGTTAGGTTAGGTTAGGTTAGGTTAGGTTAGGTTAGGTTAGGTTAGGTTAGGTTAGGTTAGGTTAGGTTAGGTTAGGTTAGGTTAGGTTAGGTTAGGTTAGGTTAGGTTAGGTTAGGTTAGGTTAGGTTAGGTTAGGTTAGGTTAGGTTAGGTTAGGTTAGGTTAGGTTAGGTTAGGTTAGGTTAGGTTAGGTTAGGTTAGGTTAGGTTAGGTTAGGTTAGGTTAGGTTAGGTTAGGTTAGGTTAGGTTAGGTTAGGTTAGGTTAGGTTAGGTTAGGTTAGGTTAGGTTAGGTTAGGTTAGGTTAGGTTAGGTTAGGTTAGGTTAGGTTAGGTTAGGTTAGGTTAGGTTAGGTTAGGTTAGGTTAGGTTAGGTTAGGTTAGGTTAGGTTAGGTTAGGTTAGGTTAGGTTAGGTTAGGTTAGGTTAGGTTAGGTTAGGTTAGGTTAGGTTAGGTTAGGTTAGGTTAGGTTAGGTTAGGTTAGGTTAGGTTAGGTTAGGTTAGGTTAGGTTAGGTTAGGTTAGGTTAGGTTAGGTTAGGTTAGGTTAGGTTAGGTTAGGTTAGGTTAGGTTAGGTTAGGTTAGGTTAGGTTAGGTTAGGTTAGGTTAGGTTAGGTTAGGTTAGGTTAGGTTAGGTTAGGTTAGGTTAGGTTAGGTTAGGTTAGGTTAGGTTAGGTTAGGTTAGGTTAGGTTAGGTTAGGTTAGGTTAGGTTAGGTTAGGTTAGGTTAGGTTAGGTTAGGTTAGGTTAGGTTAGGTTAGGTTAGGTTAGGTTAGGTTAGGTTAGGTTAGGTTAGGTTAGGTTAGGTTAGGTTAGGTTAGGTTAGGTTAGGTTAGGTTAGGTTAGGTTAGGTTAGGTTAGGTTAGGTTAGGTTAGGTTAGGTTAGGTTAGGTTAGGTTAGGTTAGGTTAGGTTAGGTTAGGTTAGGTTAGGTTAGGTTAGGTTAGGTTAGGTTAGGTTAGGTTAGGTTAGGTTAGGTTAGGTTAGGTTAGGTTAGGTTAGGTTAGGTTAGGTTAGGTTAGGTTAGGTTAGGTTAGGTTAGGTTAGGTTAGGTTAGGTTAGGTTAGGTTAGGTTAGGTTAGGTTAGGTTAGGTTAGGTTAGGTTAGGTTAGGTTAGGTTAGGTTAGGTTAGGTTAGGTTAGGTTAGGTTAGGTTAGGTTAGGTTAGGTTAGGTTAGGTTAGGTTAGGTTAGGTTAGGTTAGGTTAGGTTAGGTTAGGTTAGGTTAGGTTAGGTTAGGTTAGGTTAGGTTAGGTTAGGTTAGGTTAGGTTAGGTTAGGTTAGGTTAGGTTAGGTTAGGTTAGGTTAGGTTAGGTTAGGTTAGGTTAGGTTAGGTTAGGTTAGGTTAGGTTAGGTTAGGTTAGGTTAGGTTAGGTTAGGTTAGGTTAGGTTAGGTTAGGTTAGGTTAGGTTAGGTTAGGTTAGGTTAGGTTAGGTTAGGTTAGGTTAGGTTAGGTTAGGTTAGGTTAGGTTAGGTTAGGTTAGGTTAGGTTAGGTTAGGTTAGGTTAGGTTAGGTTAGGTTAGGTTAGGTTAGGTTAGGTTAGGTTAGGTTAGGTTAGGTTAGGTTAGGTTAGGTTAGGTTAGGTTAGGTTAGGTTAGGTTAGGTTAGGTTAGGTTAGGTTAGGTTAGGTTAGGTTAGGTTAGGTTAGGTTAGGTTAGGTTAGGTTAGGTTAGGTTAGGTTAGGTTAGGTTAGGTTAGGTTAGGTTAGGTTAGGTTAGGTTAGGTTAGGTTAGGTTAGGTTAGGTTAGGTTAGGTTAGGTTAGGTTAGGTTAGGTTAGGTTAGGTTAGGTTAGGTTAGGTTAGGTTAGGTTAGGTTAGGTTAGGTTAGGTTAGGTTAGGTTAGGTTAGGTTAGGTTAGGTTAGGTTAGGTTAGGTTAGGTTAGGTTAGGTTAGGTTAGGTTAGGTTAGGTTAGGTTAGGTTAGGTTAGGTTAGGTTAGGTTAGGTTAGGTTAGGTTAGGTTAGGTTAGGTTAGGTTAGGTTAGGTTAGGTTAGGTTAGGTTAGGTTAGGTTAGGTTAGGTTAGGTTAGGTTAGGTTAGGTTAGGTTAGGTTAGGTTAGGTTAGGTTAGGTTAGGTTAGGTTAGGTTAGGTTAGGTTAGGTTAGGTTAGGTTAGGTTAGGTTAGGTTAGGTTAGGTTAGGTTAGGTTAGGTTAGGTTAGGTTAGGTTAGGTTAGGTTAGGTTAGGTTAGGTTAGGTTAGGTTAGGTTAGGTTAGGTTAGGTTAGGTTAGGTTAGGTTAGGTTAGGTTAGGTTAGGTTAGGTTAGGTTAGGTTAGGTTAGGTTAGGTTAGGTTAGGTTAGGTTAGGTTAGGTTAGGTTAGGTTAGGTTAGGTTAGGTTAGGTTAGGTTAGGTTAGGTTAGGTTAGGTTAGGTTAGGTTAGGTTAGGTTAGGTTAGGTTAGGTTAGGTTAGGTTAGGTTAGGTTAGGTTAGGTTAGGTTAGGTTAGGTTAGGTTAGGTTAGGTTAGGTTAGGTTAGGTTAGGTTAGGTTAGGTTAGGTTAGGTTAGGTTAGGTTAGGTTAGGTTAGGTTAGGTTAGGTTAGGTTAGGTTAGGTTAGGTTAGGTTAGGTTAGGTTAGGTTAGGTTAGGTTAGGTTAGGTTAGGTTAGGTTAGGTTAGGTTAGGTTAGGTTAGGTTAGGTTAGGTTAGGTTAGGTTAGGTTAGGTTAGGTTAGGTTAGGTTAGGTTAGGTTAGGTTAGGTTAGGTTAGGTTAGGTTAGGTTAGGTTAGGTTAGGTTAGGTTAGGTTAGGTTAGGTTAGGTTAGGTTAGGTTAGGTTAGGTTAGGTTAGGTTAGGTTAGGTTAGGTTAGGTTAGGTTAGGTTAGGTTAGGTTAGGTTAGGTTAGGTTAGGTTAGGTTAGGTTAGGTTAGGTTAGGTTAGGTTAGGTTAGGTTAGGTTAGGTTAGGTTAGGTTAGGTTAGGTTAGGTTAGGTTAGGTTAGGTTAGGTTAGGTTAGGTTAGGTTAGGTTAGGTTAGGTTAGGTTAGGTTAGGTTAGGTTAGGTTAGGTTAGGTTAGGTTAGGTTAGGTTAGGTTAGGTTAGGTTAGGTTAGGTTAGGTTAGGTTAGGTTAGGTTAGGTTAGGTTAGGTTAGGTTAGGTTAGGTTAGGTTAGGTTAGGTTAGGTTAGGTTAGGTTAGGTTAGGTTAGGTTAGGTTAGGTTAGGTTAGGTTAGGTTAGGTTAGGTTAGGTTAGGTTAGGTTAGGTTAGGTTAGGTTAGGTTAGGTTAGGTTAGGTTAGGTTAGGTTAGGTTAGGTTAGGTTAGGTTAGGTTAGGTTAGGTTAGGTTAGGTTAGGTTAGGTTAGGTTAGGTTAGGTTAGGTTAGGTTAGGTTAGGTTAGGTTAGGTTAGGTTAGGTTAGGTTAGGTTAGGTTAGGTTAGGTTAGGTTAGGTTAGGTTAGGTTAGGTTAGGTTAGGTTAGGTTAGGTTAGGTTAGGTTAGGTTAGGTTAGGTTAGGTTAGGTTAGGTTAGGTTAGGTTAGGTTAGGTTAGGTTAGGTTAGGTTAGGTTAGGTTAGGTTAGGTTAGGTTAGGTTAGGTTAGGTTAGGTTAGGTTAGGTTAGGTTAGGTTAGGTTAGGTTAGGTTAGGTTAGGTTAGGTTAGGTTAGGTTAGGTTAGGTTAGGTTAGGTTAGGTTAGGTTAGGTTAGGTTAGGTTAGGTTAGGTTAGGTTAGGTTAGGTTAGGTTAGGTTAGGTTAGGTTAGGTTAGGTTAGGTTAGGTTAGGTTAGGTTAGGTTAGGTTAGGTTAGGTTAGGTTAGGTTAGGTTAGGTTAGGTTAGGTTAGGTTAGGTTAGGTTAGGTTAGGTTAGGTTAGGTTAGGTTAGGTTAGGTTAGGTTAGGTTAGGTTAGGTTAGGTTAGGTTAGGTTAGGTTAGGTATAGGTTAGGTTAGGTTAGGTTAGGTTAGGTTAGGTTAGGTTAGGTTAGGTTAGGTTAGGTTAGGTTAGGTTAGGTTAGGTTAGGTTAGGTTAGGTTAGGTTAGGTTAGGTTAGGTTAGGTTAGGTTAGGTTAGGTTAGGTTAGGTTAGGTTAGGTTAGGTTAGGTTAGGTTAGGTTAGGTTAGGTTAGGTTAGGTTAGGTTAGGTTAGGTTAGGTTAGGTTAGGTTAGGTTAGGTTAGGTTAGGTTAGGTTAGGTTAGGTTAGGTTAGGTTAGGTTAGGTTAGGTTAGGTTAGGTTAGGTTAGGTTAGGTTAGGTTAGGTTAGGTTAGGTTAGGTTAGGTTAGGTTAGGTTAGGTTAGGTTAGGTTAGGTTAGGTTAGGTTAGGTTAGGTTAGGTTAGGTTAGGTTAGGTTAGGTTAGGTTAGGTTAGGTTAGGTTAGGTTAGGTTAGGTTAGGTTAGGTTAGGTTAGGTTAGGTTAGGTTAGGTTAGGTTAGGTTAGGTTAGGTTAGGTTAGGTTAGGTTAGGTTAGGTTAGGTTAGGTTAGGTTAGGTTAGGTTAGGTTAGGTTAGGTTAGGTTAGGTTAGGTTAGGTTAGGTTAGGTTAGGTTAGGTTAGGTTAGGTTAGGTTAGGTTAGGTTAGGTTAGGTTAGGTTAGGTTAGGTTAGGTTAGGTTAGGTTAGGTTAGGTTAGGTTAGGTTAGGTTAGGTTAGGTTAGGTTAGGTTAGGTTAGGTTAGGTTAGGTTAGGTTAGGTTAGGTTAGGTTAGGTTAGGTTAGGTTAGGTTAGGTTAGGTTAGGTTAGGTTAGGTTAGGTTAGGTTAGGTTAGGTTAGGTTAGGTTAGGTTAGGTTAGGTTAGGTTAGGTTAGGTTAGGTTAGGTTAGGTTAGGTTAGGTTAGGTTAGGTTAGGTTAGGTTAGGTTAGGTTAGGTTAGGTTAGGTTAGGTTAGGTTAGGTTAGGTTAGGTTAGGTTAGGTTAGGTTAGGTTAGGTTAGGTTAGGTTAGGTTAGGTTAGGTTAGGTTAGGTTAGGTTAGGTTAGGTTAGGTTAGGTTAGGTTAGGTTAGGTTAGGTTAGGTTAGGTTAGGTTAGGTTAGGTTAGGTTAGGTTAGGTTAGGTTAGGTTAGGTTAGGTTAGGTTAGGTTAGGTTAGGTTAGGTTAGGTTAGGTTAGGTTAGGTTAGGTTAGGTTAGGTTAGGTTAGGTTAGGTTAGGTTAGGTTAGGTTAGGTTAGGTTAGGTTAGGTTAGGTTAGGTTAGGTTAGGTTAGGTTAGGTTAGGTTAGGTTAGGTTAGGTTAGGTTAGGTTAGGTTAGGTTAGGTTAGGTTAGGTTAGGTTAGGTTAGGTTAGGTTAGGTTAGGTTAGGTTAGGTTAGGTTAGGTTAGGTTAGGTTAGGTTAGGTTAGGTTAGGTTAGGTTAGGTTAGGTTAGGTTAGGTTAGGTTAGGTTAGGTTAGGTTAGGTTAGGTTAGGTTAGGTTAGGTTAGGTTAGGTTAGGTTAGGTTAGGTTAGGTTAGGTTAGGTTAGGTTAGGTTAGGTTAGGTTAGGTTAGGTTAGGTTAGGTTAGGTTAGGTTAGGTTAGGTTAGGTTAGGTTAGGTTAGGTTAGGTTAGGTTAGGTTAGGTTAGGTTAGGTTAGGTTAGGTTAGGTTAGGTTAGGTTAGGTTAGGTTAGGTTAGGTTAGGTTAGGTTAGGTTAGGTTAGGTTAGGTTAGGTTAGGTTAGGTTAGGTTAGGTTAGGTTAGGTTAGGTTAGGTTAGGTTAGGTTAGGTTAGGTTAGGTTAGGTTAGGTTAGGTTAGGTTAGGTTAGGTTAGGTTAGGTTAGGTTAGGTTAGGTTAGGTTAGGTTAGGTTAGGTTAGGTTAGGTTAGGTTAGGTTAGGTTAGGTTAGGTTAGGTTAGGTTAGGTTAGGTTAGGTTAGGTTAGGTTAGGTTAGGTTAGGTTAGGTTAGGTTAGGTTAGGTTAGGTTAGGTTAGGTTAGGTTAGGTTAGGTTAGGTTAGGTTAGGTTAGGTTAGGTTAGGTTAGGTTAGGTTAGGTTAGGTTAGGTTAGGTTAGGTTAGGTTAGGTTAGGTTAGGTTAGGTTAGGTTAGGTTAGGTTAGGTTAGGTTAGGTTAGGTTAGGTTAGGTTAGGTTAGGTTAGGTTAGGTTAGGTTAGGTTAGGTTAGGTTAGGTTAGGTTAGGTTAGGTTAGGTTAGGTTAGGTTAGGTTAGGTTAGGTTAGGTTAGGTTAGGTTAGGTTAGGTTAGGTTAGGTTAGGTTAGGTTAGGTTAGGTTAGGTTAGGTTAGGTTAGGTTAGGTTAGGTTAGGTTAGGTTAGGTTAGGTTAGGTTAGGTTAGGTTAGGTTAGGTTAGGTTAGGTTAGGTTAGGTTAGGTTAGGTTAGGTTAGGTTAGGTTAGGTTAGGTTAGGTTAGGTTAGGTTAGGTTAGGTTAGGTTAGGTTAGGTTAGGTTAGGTTAGGTTAGGTTAGGTTAGGTTAGGTTAGGTTAGGTTAGGTTAGGTTAGGTTAGGTTAGGTTAGGTTAGGTTAGGTTAGGTTAGGTTAGGTTAGGTTAGGTTAGGTTAGGTTAGGTTAGGTTAGGTTAGGTTAGGTTAGGTTAGGTTAGGTTAGGTTAGGTTAGGTTAGGTTAGGTTAGGTTAGGTTAGGTTAGGTTAGGTTAGGTTAGGTTAGGTTAGGTTAGGTTAGGTTAGGTTAGGTTAGGTTAGGTTAGGTTAGGTTAGGTTAGGTTAGGTTAGGTTAGGTTAGGTTAGGTTAGGTTAGGTTAGGTTAGGTTAGGTTAGGTTAGGTTAGGTTAGGTTAGGTTAGGTTAGGTTAGGTTAGGTTAGGTTAGGTTAGGTTAGGTTAGGTTAGGTTAGGTTAGGTTAGGTTAGGTTAGGTTAGGTTAGGTTAGGTTAGGTTAGGTTAGGTTAGGTTAGGTTAGGTTAGGTTAGGTTAGGTTAGGTTAGGTTAGGTTAGGTTAGGTTAGGTTAGGTTAGGTTAGGTTAGGTTAGGTTAGGTTAGGTTAGGTTAGGTTAGGTTAGGTTAGGTTAGGTTAGGTTAGGTTAGGTTAGGTTAGGTTAGGTTAGGTTAGGTTAGGTTAGGTTAGGTTAGGTTAGGTTAGGTTAGGTTAGGTTAGGTTAGGTTAGGTTAGGTTAGGTTAGGTTAGGTTAGGTTAGGTTAGGTTAGGTTAGGTTAGGTTAGGTTAGGTTAGGTTAGGTTAGGTTAGGTTAGGTTAGGTTAGGTTAGGTTAGGTTAGGTTAGGTTAGGTTAGGTTAGGTTAGGTTAGGTTAGGTTAGGTTAGGTTAGGTTAGGTTAGGTTAGGTTAGGTTAGGTTAGGTTAGGTTAGGTTAGGTTAGGTTAGGTTAGGTTAGGTTAGGTTAGGTTAGGTTAGGTTAGGTTAGGTTAGGTTAGGTTAGGTTAGGTTAGGTTAGGTTAGGTTAGGTTAGGTTAGGTTAGGTTAGGTTAGGTTAGGTTAGGTTAGGTTAGGTTAGGTTAGGTTAGGTTAGGTTAGGTTAGGTTAGGTTAGGTTAGGTTAGGTTAGGTTAGGTTAGGTTAGGTTAGGTTAGGTTAGGTTAGGTTAGGTTAGGTTAGGTTAGGTTAGGTTAGGTTAGGTTAGGTTAGGTTAGGTTAGGTTAGGTTAGGTTAGGTTAGGTTAGGTTAGGTTAGGTTAGGTTAGGTTAGGTTAGGTTAGGTTAGGTTAGGTTAGGTTAGGTTAGGTTAGGTTAGGTTAGGTTAGGTTAGGTTAGGTTAGGTTAGGTTAGGTTAGGTTAGGTTAGGTTAGGTTAGGTTAGGTTAGGTTAGGTTAGGTTAGGTTAGGTTAGGTTAGGTTAGGTTAGGTTAGGTTAGGTTAGGTTAGGTTAGGTTAGGTTAGGTTAGGTTAGGTTAGGTTAGGTTAGGTTAGGTTAGGTTAGGTTAGGTTAGGTTAGGTTAGGTTAGGTTAGGTTAGGTTAGGTTAGGTTAGGTTAGGTTAGGTTAGGTTAGGTTAGGTTAGGTTAGGTTAGGTTAGGTTAGGTTAGGTTAGGTTAGGTTAGGTTAGGTTAGGTTAGGTTAGGTTAGGTTAGGTTAGGTTAGGTTAGGTTAGGTTAGGTTAGGTTAGGTTAGGTTAGGTTAGGTTAGGTTAGGTTAGGTTAGGTTAGGTTAGGTTAGGTTAGGTTAGGTTAGGTTAGGTTAGGTTAGGTTAGGTTAGGTTAGGTTAGGTTAGGTTAGGTTAGGTTAGGTTAGGTTAGGTTAGGTTAGGTTAGGTTAGGTTAGGTTAGGTTAGGTTAGGTTAGGTTAGGTTAGGTTAGGTTAGGTTAGGTTAGGTTAGGTTAGGTTAGGTTAGGTTAGGTTAGGTTAGGTTAGGTTAGGTTAGGTTAGGTTAGGTTAGGTTAGGTTAGGTTAGGTTAGGTTAGGTTAGGTTAGGTTAGGTTAGGTTAGGTTAGGTTAGGTTAGGTTAGGTTAGGTTAGGTTAGGTTAGGTTAGGTTAGGTTAGGTTAGGTTAGGTTAGGTTAGGTTAGGTTAGGTTAGGTTAGGTTAGGTTAGGTTAGGTTAGGTTAGGTTAGGTTAGGTTAGGTTAGGTTAGGTTAGGTTAGGTTAGGTTAGGTTAGGTTAGGTTAGGTTAGGTTAGGTTAGGTTAGGTTAGGTTAGGTTAGGTTAGGTTAGGTTAGGTTAGGTTAGGTTAGGTTAGGTTAGGTTAGGTTAGGTTAGGTTAGGTTAGGTTAGGTTAGGTTAGGTTAGGTTAGGTTAGGTTAGGTTAGGTTAGGTTAGGTTAGGTTAGGTTAGGTTAGGTTAGGTTAGGTTAGGTTAGGTTAGGTTAGGTTAGGTTAGGTTAGGTTAGGTTAGGTTAGGTTAGGTTAGGTTAGGTTAGGTTAGGTTAGGTTAGGTTAGGTTAGGTTAGGTTAGGTTAGGTTAGGTTAGGTTAGGTTAGGTTAGGTTAGGTTAGGTTAGGTTAGGTTAGGTTAGGTTAGGTTAGGTTAGGTTAGGTTAGGTTAGGTTAGGTTAGGTTAGGTTAGGTTAGGTTAGGTTAGGTTAGGTTAGGTTAGGTTAGGTTAGGTTAGGTTAGGTTAGGTTAGGTTAGGTTAGGTTAGGTTAGGTTAGGTTAGGTTAGGTTAGGTTAGGTTAGGTTAGGTTAGGTTAGGTTAGGTTAGGTTAGGTTAGGTTAGGTTAGGTTAGGTTAGGTTAGGTTAGGTTAGGTTAGGTTAGGTTAGGTTAGGTTAGGTTAGGTTAGGTTAGGTTAGGTTAGGTTAGGTTAGGTTAGGTTAGGTTAGGTTAGGTTAGGTTAGGTTAGGTTAGGTTAGGTTAGGTTAGGTTAGGTTAGGTTAGGTTAGGTTAGGTTAGGTTAGGTTAGGTTAGGTTAGGTTAGGTTAGGTTAGGTTAGGTTAGGTTAGGTTAGGTTAGGTTAGGTTAGGTTAGGTTAGGTTAGGTTAGGTTAGGTTAGGTTAGGTTAGGTTAGGTTAGGTTAGGTTAGGTTAGGTTAGGTTAGGTTAGGTTAGGTTAGGTTAGGTTAGGTTAGGTTAGG